>JAJTUC010000021.1:551039-568383 GCA_036971365.1 Dactylellina leptospora | reverse complement strand
TAACCCTAACCCTAACCCTAACCCTAACCCTAACCCTAACCCTAACCCTAACCCTAACCCTAACCTAACCCTAACCCTAACCCTAACCCTAACCTAACCCTAACCCTAACCCTAAGACGGACACCCATACCAATAGGCGGTGAAGATTCCTGAAGGATGACGGTCGGCACTGTCTGTGTGATTATGTATGGAGCAACATCCTACACCCCACTGTATCAGTTCTGTGCAGCGAGAGTACGATATAGTATGCATAAACCCACCACTGTTCCTCCTCCACAGTCGCATACAAGAATACTATCTCCGGGCTATAGAAAGAGCGTAAATCAGTAACACAATTTTAAGGTACCACGATTAGAATCCATGCAACCTGGATCAAGCCTCGAGCATCCTTAGAAAAGATACTTAGTGCGGCTGCCTCGCATTCCAATACAAGATTGATGTCATCTCCTTTAACTGAACCAAATCCTGCTTCTTTAGCAGCGTTCAAGGTTTTTGCTTCCGCTTCGTCGGTCCAGTTCGCTGGCTTGGTTAACCAGAATTTGATCGATGTGAATTCGGTTGTCCCGGTCCTGTCTAGAGTTTCCCTTAATTGGCGGTAAAGAGCTTTGAAGAAATCGCCAGTGACATCCTCTGCAGTCTTTCCAGGGGCTGCCGCTTCTAACCCTGTCCTGACGTAATTCTTCTGTTCCGAATACCCAAATTCTGTTGGAGTGACGTCCTTATTTAGATGTAATTTCATCCAGGCGCATTCCCTCGAACCTGATTTAACTTGATAACCCCACCTATCCGTCGTGAAGGATGGGTTTTTCGCGGCGTAAGCTATTTTGCTAGGGGTTTTGAGAGATATTGCCTCGTCGCCGCCGTTGTTGCTAGACCATGTTTTCCATTGCTTGATATCTTTCACATCCTTTTCGGAGCTTAAGGCATAGCTTACACCTGCCAGTATGCTTTCCCATTAGTGGTCTAGTTTTCTAAAAATATGTATGGATTTTATCGCGTTTTCGAAGGGATAGCGGATTGTTTACATCTACTCACCTGAATATGTACTACCGTGATCAACACCCACAACTAGGTGAAAGCGTCCCTCTGATGCGGTCATCTTAAGATGAAGTTTAAGTTATCCCTAGTCTTGGGTCCGTGGTACCCCGAGTTCGGATCTAGATTAAGGAAATCCTATTGTCGTAGCGTAAACAAAATTTCCCTTCTGTATGTTATACTTGAAACCCCTAGAATTTATGTCAAATACATGCGAATAAGATAGGTCCTAGTTACTTTGCTATGTTTTATCTTTCCGAGTAGAAATCGATCTGAGAACTTTAGTGTGACTAGTTTTATATGGTGGGCAGCCGTAGCGACATAGTGAACTCCGAGGGAAAGGGAAATATGATTCGGAGGAGTTGTTGGAATTTGATGGTAGGATGCTCTCAACCATACTGCGCAGCGGGTTCTGTGCTGCTCGTACGTACTTCTGTCCAACGCAAATAATCGCGCTTTGCCCGCTAAAAGTAGTGTAATATTACGCCGAACCGCAGAATGGTACCTTGATAATATCTTGATTACAAATTAGCAAATGCAATACAAGGATCGCCGCCGGCGTCCCGCGCGCGGCTGAAGAGTTTTACTTCAATTTTGTGGCATTTAAAGTTGTTCCAGTTTATTTTCCCAATGGTCTAGTGGTACCACTTGTGCATGATTAAAAAAAAATGCGTTTGAGATATATGCAGTTCCGCGGCAAGGTGTTCGATATGCACCAGAGGTGCTTTTTTGTCTAAAAGTTAGTCACCTGGTAAGCCCGACCAACCTCCCGACTCCCAGTCGGTGCATGCCCCCAGAATTAGTTTTGGCTTGCGCGAACGCTCAAACCCGTACTTAAGAAAAACAGGAAATTTGGTAAAAGTTCACCTGCCACGTCACAGGCCTGAGAAACTGGTTGCTTCTAATGGGTGAAATGCACCCAGTGATGTTCTCCGAAGGGATATCTGCGGTCCATCGTGCATGTACAGGTACATTCTATCATTTATTATGATCGCGTTCAATTCTGATTGTGCGGTCTGCTCGTGTATATTGGTCTCCGTACATATTGTAGCGCTGACTATTCGTAGCTCCCCACACGGTATATCATCTTTCAACTCAACTTGAAAAGAAAAGCCAAAGGCGAACCTCTTTCAACATAGGGTGTGATTGTTTGAATATCGACGCAAAATATACCTGCTTTCTTTCCATTCCTTAAATCTTCAATTGACGAATAAAATTGAATCTTGAGGGCAACATGTCTAGCTGGATAAGAGTGCCTCACTGGAACAAGGGATCTGATGACACGGCCTTAGCAGAGGGCTCTTCACCAGACGAACCAAACCTGTCTCCTGAAACCTCAGTAGGTCACCGAATCAGAAACACCTCTCAGATTATCCAAGGTTATAACTTATTCAAATAGAGTAAAATTATCGGCGGGGTGGCGGAAGATCAAGTCAAATGGGCTTATAAAAAGGGCAAGGACCTGTTCAACTGGTCTTCCAATAAGTCGGGCGGGGGCCTCGTCAGTCGCCCCGAGACAGAGGAACAAATTGTTGACGACCAGCAAGTAGCGGAGGATGGCAAATCATCAGACATTCAAACTGCGATAGCGCAGCTAGAAGATACGAAGGGCTTCCGAGAGCAGATTGACGACCTTGGATTGCTGCTCAACAAGGTACAACTAGGTGTCCATTCTATCAAGAAAACAGCCCTACAAGAGAAAGCTATGAGCTCTTCGAATGCTCGATCCGAGTTAAAACTGGCTGTAGATGATAAAATATTGCAGGCGACCAGTTTGGCCTCTGGTTTGAAAGAATTACTAGACAGCCTTAGTCGGACCGACGAGGAACTAATACTTAATCAGACTAAAGTCTCCACACTTACTTTCGAGGTAGAGAGATTAACCAAAGAACAAAACGACGCACTGCAAGAAGCCAAAAACGTCACTTCTAAGTTAGAAAAAAGTCAAGCCACCGCCAAAGACCTGAGAACAAAGCTCATAGCAATAGAGAGAGACCACGATTCACTACTTAAAAAGGTAGATCTTAAGGATGAATACATTGAATCTCTTAAGACTGCTTCTTCACTCACAGCAGTTGATGACAAAGTCAAAAATCTCAGCGATCAACTCGAGGCTAAGTATAAGGAGGTTGAAGAGCTTACCGCTACCGTATATGTGCAGGAAGATCAGATCAAAAGAGCCCAAACAGCCGCGTTTGGTCGCTTAGAAGAAGTAAAACATCACTTTCTGGACGACAGAAAAGCTGTAGACGACTTGGAAAGGTTGTTCTTCGATGGTCTTGACTTTTGGGTGACTGATTATGTTCGGGAGTCCTTGTCCGACTCTGGCCCACCAATCGACCTCAGCAACATGAGAATAGCAACCCAGCTACGGAGAGTTTCGGACCCAGACGCAGCAAAAGCTATCTTCGAAAAGAGTCCTCGAATACCCGTTCTTGCTTTACTTAACGAATTCGTCGCACGTTCAATTTTCAGCCCGCCGTTTTTCGCGTTCTCTGCGGAAAAGTACGGCGTAGAAGCTCTCCAAAATCTTTATAATAACTTCGCGCGCGGTATGTTAATAGTTCGAATAAATCTCTTGCTAGTAAAAGTACTGGCACGTGTCCTCATTCTCTGACATGTATTTTTGACAAGGCGACGATGACTATTTTCGCTCTTGGAAATTCTACACCTTCCAACTTCTGGCCCGAAGAGCTGAGGGTACAAATGACGAGACAATGATCGCCTACTCCAAAAACCTGGCAAATACTTTCATCGAAGAGCTATCTAGTGACTTCTTTAGCCCCTGTGCCGATAAAGAGAGGCGTGCATTGGCCTTGGCAAGTACCTTGAGAGATATCCTCGCTCTATCAACCAAACTATGGTCACAACGCACAATCCTAAAAATACGTGGATACGATTTTTTTAAAGATAAGCCTTTCGATGGGAGCTCTGACCATATGAAGGCTCATGCTATTCATCATCTAAAGAAGTTTGGTCAGAATAGTGCTGATGGTTACCCGATTGTTGCCATCATACAACCCGAGATTGTTGTCTACGGGAATGAGAAGGGCGAAGGCTATGATAAAGAAAGAATCTGGAGTGCGGCGATTGTAGGAATCGGAAAACTTTGAAAATACCTCGAAATACCTCTCTTTTCTTCCATCTAAAACTAACTTTTTACTTGGAAAGCCACTGTCGCCGTTCCTGTTTCCCTCGGCTACTGATGAGACTCACGCCATAATATGGTATGAGAATACTTTCTAAATAACAAAAAAGAGGGGTTTTAAGCGCTTGCAATGCCCAACTGAATGACAAGACTAGGGCGTTTGTTCAATTTTTTTGTTTTTTAACGTAGCTAAGTAATGACAGGTCCAGCAGCTAGCAATATATCCGTCAAAAATCAAAGCATTGATCTGTTTAATAACCAGGTGGAATTAGTTGTGTTGCGAGTTTGGTGGGCGAATCTCAAGCATCTGCACTGCCATTGATTCCCTCGGTCATAGGAGGGGTCTCGTGACTATATATCCTATTCTCCTAATGCCGATCACTGGTCCAACCTTCACAAAAACTCCAAGAAAGTCCAAAGCTTGTATGGGAGACATTTTGATTTTTATGGGGTATTACATACATCGAGAGGACATTCGCTCCACTAAGAGTACTCTTTTGTATGAATTACAGGACCTTTGTCATCCTTGGTGGATGCTAGGGAGATCTTGTAGGTGTCTGGAAAAGCCTGTGCGTACCGGAGTTCCCAGAGTTCTCTAAACTGTGTGTGTGATGACCATGCAAGGGGCTTGATGATACTTTACCGCGCCGGCGAGACTGGAGTGCTGGTCGACTTGTGGGAAGAGACTTCTGAGGTTGCTGAAAAAATGTTGATTTACCAAGGGAAAGTTCTATCGATAGGTATCACCATCCCTTATCACCGCGAGGATGAAGTATTGAATGAAACCAAGGCAATCTCCAATATTTGATTGTTCAGCTAAAGTATGACACCCCGATTCATGAAAAGCCATCACGAATCCGTTCGTCTTCGCGACTCGTTAGGTGTTAGACTTCCACAAGAGGTTAGCGCTCCAAATACGGTAGTTTGCAGAATGCCAAAGGCTCACCACAATCAACACATCTCAGCATCGCCAGAAATCAACTTCTTGTACAGCCGAATCAACTTTTTGTACTACAACGACGGAGATAATCCTAAGCGCACCAGCACCAAAGCCGCAAACTGCCAAAACCGCACACAAAAATTCAAAAGCGCAATTCGAAGAACGTGATGTTTTCAAGGGACTTCGCGTTGTAGGTCAAGATATAAGGAGACTCGAAGAGAAGCACTAACTAAAAGAAATGGGTTAACGACGCTAATGCTCTAGATACATCGACAGTACATCACACTTTGACAGTTATGAGTGTCTCATCCGTCAGAATATACATCAACAGCGCCCTCGAAAATCTCGACTCGCCATATCGTGTCGATGCGGTAGAACCCGCTCTACAGCAGGCCGAGCAGCGCCTCCCCAACCTTTCCCCAGAAGATGCTGCCCCACTTATCGCTCAAATCGCAGATATTCGAGCCAGACTAGATGGCTTGGTTAGTCCTGCGGATGCACGCCAGGTTAGCGCAGCTGAAGTAAAGCTTCGCCAGGCTCGTGATTATATCGATACAAATAATGGCAGCCTTCGACAATCGGACAAAGATTTTATCGAAGAGCTTTTCCGAGGGGCGGTCCAGTTTCTCGACCAAATCGGGGATGCACGTAAAGCTGACAAGCTGAAAATGCCAGTTCTGAACGAGATTGATAGAATCCGCACCCAATACGGTACCAGTACCGTCGCTGCCACCCATGCTCCTCCTCTTGTGCCTTCAAACTCATCACCAGGGCCCAATTTCTCCAAGGCAAAGAATAAAGTATTCTGGGCCAAAGAGTACTTCAACACGCCAGGTCGCATCGAGCAAACGGAACCGGAGTTAGCACAGGCTATGGATTTCCTCAAAGACGACATGTCACAGGAAGCGCAGGACCTTCGCACCGAGATTGCGGCTCTGCGCCAGCAGCTCGCGGACACGGTGATGCCTGCCGACGAGGCCATCATTCGCGCCGCCGAGCGGGACGTCCGGAGTATTCGTGATTATATGGATCAGCAACGGCCATTCCTAGACAGAAGCAACATCAAACAAGATCTCGACGGCCGGTTACAGAAGATTATCAACGAAGGTCTTAGCAAGATCCAGCATCCGCGGAAGGCAGATCAACTGAAGGCTCCGGTCCTGGCCGAAATTGCGCTCATCCGATCGCAGTTGAATATCGTTACCGCAACATACCAGCCGCCTTCGCAACCGCCTCCCTCCCAATGGCAGCAGCCGCAGCAGCAATGGCAGCCTCAGTGGCAGACCCAGAACCAATGGCAGCAACCACAATACCAGCATCAACAGTACCAACAACCCCCAAACCAATGGCAACAAACACCGTCCCAATATTACCCCCAACAATGGCAGCCCGCTCAGGGCCAGTATCAGCAACCGTGGCCCCAAGCTTCTCGCACCATTGATACGAAAGCCCTATCACCTGATGACCAAGATCGTCTGAATCGCGCTAAGAGGACTATCGGACAGGCTCGCAACAACATTGAGTCTCGTCGCACGGAAGGGATCGAGAATTTGTTCTTCGATGCGACAAATGTGATGGCTCCCGTTAGCGATACTCACAAGGGCCATCTTGTCACTGAGATTGAGCAGCTCCGCAAAGATCTAGAAGCCACACGCTTGTCGGAGAGTACGCGTCGTATCACCAGCGAACTGGATCGGAAACTTTCTCGCATCGAAGACGATGTCGATTATCCCGACCGGATGCGGTACAGCGTTATCTCGTTCAAAGAGAGGTTCGAACAGGATGAGGTCCGGCAGACCCTACCTACGGACATCTACCGCGACTACGAACAGAAACTAACCGATATCTTAGCTACTGGTACTAATCGGATCAAGATGGAAAAGCTTAGTCGTGCTAAACCGGCGTTACAGAAGCTTCATGACAAGCTCGCCACAAACCCTTTCGATGGGCTTGTGGGGTATGATGCTAATCGTGTCGACAGCGATCTCCGAAGTATGAGATGGCAGGTGGAAAAGGAGATTAAGGAGCTGGCCGAAGATGACGTAGACCGCTTGAAGATTGAAGGAGAGCTGAAAGCGACGGATGCAAAGTTTACAGCATACTCTAACGAATGGGCAAAGGCTGGTACGCATGATATAATGTTTCCCATATAAAAGATCTGCTGTTAACACGGTGATAGGAGTGTACGAGGAAGCCAGAAGAGTATGGCGAATGGTTCGTGAGGAATTGGACGGATGGGAGCAGGAAGAGATCCAACCCCACGCGCTGCCCCTCTCAGACCCAAAAATGGACAAGACTCGCTTGGGCATTCATCGCATTGACTATTATCTTCACGGCGACACCTATGTCCAGCAGACCCGTAACGAGAACCCCGGTGATCCGGTGATCGCGGCCCTTGACCTGGAGGCAGAACAACTTTTGGAGGCGGTTGGAACTAAGATGGCCGCGGCTTTCGATGAAATCTTGGATAAGGCGGAACAGACGGACATGTCTGTCGTAATCAGCGACAGGTATCTCCGAGACAAACCGAGTTATTTTATGACAGACGCTCGAGGCACCTTTTTGGAGACGAAATACGGGGTACCTGTTATAGCGCGGATCAGTGCTTTGGAAAAGCGGTGGACGGATGAGATGGAGGCTGTTCAAACTGGGAGAAAAGATCTCGGGGAGAAACTTTCGGAAGAAGCAATTCAAAAATGGCCTTCCATTGTCGCTGCCATTCCAATCAAACCCGACTTTGATCCATCTTCGGCCAACCCTGGGGATGCAGTCCACCTCAGTGGCGTGTATAATCGTGCCGGTTGGGATTTTGACGGAAATCAATACGGTTTCTCCATGCGATTCAATGGCGTCCCGCTGGGTGGTATCTACGAATCTTATGTTAATGCGGCATTGGACCATGCGGCATATCATCAGAAATTGACAATCGATGATCACAAGAGGTGGGACGCGGTGGGCATAGTTTTAGGTCCGGGATCAATCAGGGAACGGACAAAGAGAACGATTCGCATCGGACTAGATATTCAAGAGATTGAGGAGTGGTTGCCCATTGACTGCCTCCGCCTGCGTATTATCGCTTTGCGCGCGGGCCCCGTCGTCGTAGGACCCCCTATTAGTACTAGCTGAGTGATATGTGTAGCATCGGGACGTTTGTTCAAGCAGTTTCAAATGAGGTACTCTATTTTTGCTTAATCTTTCATTTTAGAAATACTATACTTATTTCCGAGTCCATTGAACCTACCTGTTATGCCGGGAGAGCGCATGACTCATGAAATTCTTCGATCTTCGTCTCGACATAGACAATCCTTTGGAATCCAAATAACACCGTCAATAGCACTGGACCCATTCGCCTCCAAACATAGTTTACACGACGATGTGCTATAGACATACGAGTATGTAAGAACGGATAAAGGCCTTTGAGTTACAGTAGCTTCTAGGCCTACCGGAGCCGTGATCGTGGCGGGCGCATCGGTTTGGGTTGCTACTCCACTTTGGCAAACCTCGACTGTAACAGCCTCGAACTCTTCACCTCCCGCTCGTCGAACCAATTTTCTATGTTCTCCTCCTGGCTGACACTGATCCTTGCGCAAGTACTTTGTAACAAAATTTTTCAATTTATCTCTTTTTCGAGTAGTGGGGAGCGCGAACGAAGTAATTGATGTCATAGACGTCTGCGTCACCTGCGTTGTAGTTGTTGTGGGTGCGCTCATGCCGTTGTAGACCGCGGGGGGACGACTGAAGTAGATCGGGTCAGTGTCGGGAAGACTACCTCCTGGATCTCGAGGGTATGCGAGCTCGTAAAGTTTGTTAATTGCCTCCGATATCGTGTAGCTGTGAGTTGAAATCAACGTTGCCAATAGGCCAGCGATGACCGGGACCGCTAGCGCAGAATGTCAGTATACTAGTAGCATCCAAAAAACCATGGTCGCACAGGCAGTCACTCTAATCGGCCATCGCGGTCGACTCTCGAGATATTGCTCACTAATTATGTTACGGACCTTAGGTAAGTGGATATTCCTGATTACTCAAGACTTACCGAACGAAGATCCATCATACGGAACATAATCTGATCCGCTGTACAACTTGTTCAGACGAGGTTTTGCAGCCAGAACTCTCACTGCGGGGGCATGAAGACGGACAAAACCCGCACTTTGACTTGCGACAAGTCCGTTCCGATGATCGTAGCCCCCGACTATCACAAGGTGAGGGAATAGAGTCCTCTGGAATCCCAAAAACGCAGGAATTTGATCTATTGGTTGGGTCTAGATAAAATTAGTGCTGGCAAGACAGAGCATTCGAGTCGTATGCTTTCACCTTGTGCACGGAGTACATGTCATATTTTCCCTTGGGTGGAATTATTCCACCCCCTGCGGGCCCTACAAACGCGGCGTTGTTCATGTTTGTCACTACCCGAAGAATTTCTGTGAATCTTCGCTTGACGTCTACATATGTTGAAGCCGCAGCAGGATCTGCCCCGCTCCACGGTTCCTTGCGGCTGTAAGGCTCCACTTCAACGAACGGCTCCAGACTTGCTGAGTAAGAAATGAGAAATGTGGGCGTATTCGGTGATTCTTTCGCTCTTGCGGTCTTTAGCCTTATATCTCGTACCACTTTGTACAACGCCTCAAGCTCCAGCCAGATATGCGTTTGCAGATGTCTATCCGTCGTTTTGACAAGTACGGGGGACACATTTCTCGCCACTCCGTATTTAAGTCCGAGGAGTTTGCTAAGAACCGGTGTACCGTGCTCTAGGAGCTTGAGCTTGTAAGGCTCGACCTCGTTTATCTCAGGAAATGTATTTATTCTCCACTCGGTACTCGGGATCTTGTCGGCCGGGTCAGCGAAAATAAACCGGCCGGTCCATGATATATGCTCGAAGTCCTGAGAGCCCATTCATTAGATTACTGGAAATATTTCCAATTTTAAATTGTAACGGGATGTTGGATCAAACCCTATGATAAATATTGAATAACTCGTCAATAACATAAATCGTGACCCCCTTGCCGTCAGACTGGTCTCTATAGTAATCACATTCAGCCGGCGGACTAGGAAGGACAGTTTCTGGAGCCTGCGATAAGACGCAAATATCCTGGATCTGTTTTTCAGTTTCGACCTCACGTTTTTGTGGTTCGTGCTTAGGTTCGGCTTCGTTTCCTGTGGTCTGAGATGTCATTTTTTTAAACTGTTGGATTTCGTACTCCACTGGGGTAACCCTAGAAAGCTATAGTATCGAAAGGTCGGCTGTGAGAAGTTGATCAGAGAAAGTTGGGGTATCATACTGTGGTATTCCATTTCCCCATAATATATTTAGCATCGCTATTCGCTGTGTCAGCAATGGCCAGAAGTCATGGCGAGTATGCGTCAGGAAAGCGGGAAATACGAATATCCTGTTCTTTACCTCTTCGAACACTGAAGGTAGAACCAAACTGGCAAGTTCTCGGCGTTTAAAACCCATCGCTCTTGGGTTTTATTTGCTTGCGCTCCTAAATTACTGCTTATATGATCTCGTAGACTTGCAAGTTCTGCATCCTTCTCGTGCCCTCTACCGATTATAAACACCCACAAGTCTCGATATGTATCGGTCGCGATTGGAGGATCGAAAAGCTCATCGGTTGCTGTGACGAGCATTGCGACAAAGAGAGTTAATGTATATAATGCGTATAGTCTCGCGAGGTAGTATCGAGCTTTCCCTCTTTTAGTGGTAAGCATCGTGTAACCTCTGGAGATTATATTTGGGGATATTTTGAAGACGGTTTTAATCGATTGAATAGAATTTGTACTTCATGGCTTATGTTTACACGGTCGCTGATCGAAGGATATATATTCTTCGCCGAAAGACCTTGCTGATGCTGGATGGACATGTCCTGGTGTCGACACTAACGCCAGAATTGCACCCCCAACGGAATCGTAAACAAACGGAGGCGTTTTCGGTTTCACGAATAGTAGAGCCCTGTCAATTTCCAAGCTAACAGAAATAAACTGTAAGCATTAAGTCTTTGCAGTCTGTGCCGTATTTGACAGGTTAATGTGAGTGTGCGAAGGTCATATTGTAGGATATAGTTCGTACATTTGTGTATACCCCTATTCTGCTGGCCTACTTAAAGCTTTCCATGCCCGAAACGCAATCGATGGCGCCCCATGTCGTGTCGTTGCAACTGTAGTGCCAACTTTAAAAGGTTTGGGAAATGATATCATAACCACCCCTAAAGACTGCGCATTTATTCCACGTTATCACAGAATCGGATATGAACACACCTTTTCAATGATCCTTTACGCCTCAGTATACACCTTGAAGTACTGTCATAGACTTTAGGGAGACTATAGGCCGTATATCAGTTAATTACCAGTCAGAATGATCTATCGAGACGTAATTCTGCCATGGAACCTAACCATGCTGGTCACACAAGCTAGACAAGACGGTATTCACACTTCGCTGTACTACTGGAGAATGCTGGTCTAGCAACGAGACCAAGGGGACCCTGTCTCTAATCGTCTCTTGATGAAACTTTAACTGTTCACCAAACCTTCATAAGGTTTCTATTAAGACCCCAAATTCGATGCCACAAATACTATTGCAGGAGTATTACACTAGTTTATTCACAACCTGGCCACAGCAACACAACGATATCCAGAATCAAAAGTGATAATTATCGATAACCTGAAACATGTTTGGCTAAGTCAGGGAATCTCGATGGTCGATGTCTAAACTGCTATTCGAAGCTTTGATTTCCTGAAGGAATTTTAAGGCTTGCGCAGTAAAGCGCCCACGTCAGCATCCATGTAAAAATATTCCTTTTATTCAGAAACAGCGTCCTATATATAGACGTCAAGTATGATCAGCTTAGTTAATGCAAGGATGCCAACTATTGATGCATTTAACCTTGGAAATGAAGATATCTAAATGTAACCGCTGATCTGAGCCTTCTCTTTGTAAGCCAGACGGTGACATTTATAGATAGCTATGCTCAGTTGGTAATGTTGCAAGTATCTGAAGGCTTCTAAATTGTGACGCTAGATAATATAAAGGTGTTTTCCAATTCTTTGTTGCAAATTCCTCGTACGTAGATACACTTGAAAATCTCACCATCGGGGTTAGCCGTTTTAATCTCCTATGAATCTCTCGTTTGACCACTGGCTGATAGAAATGTACCCAGTTATGGTCACAGGCACCCCACCTATATTGTACGATTTAGGTCTTGTTCGATATTTACCTCCGATATTACAAGGCCCTTACACCATATCTCTTACTCCATATTGTTCACCATATTCACATATATTTATGTCGAGGACATCATGCTTTCATTCAACTTTGGAACACAACATTCTATCTTCCTAAAGAAAATTTCAAGGCTGCTAATGATTCTTAAAATGCAAAGATTGCTTAGCAATGGACGCGTAAACGGCTTGGATTTCTCGAGGCGCAACCTTGTAGAGGATACGCGCGATGCTATACTGTGCCCTTAGACCGATTCGCATCCTTGTTTCACATTTAACAGTAAGTCACCTCCTCATGCTCGGATGTCAAAGAGAAATACCTCTCTTTGACAGGCTCTGACTCGTACCTAGGTACGAGTGAGAGCCTGTCACTCGTCCTGATGAGCCCCACGAATACAAACTAGATTAACGTTAGAATGAGACAACTATTCAATTTTCATCGTATCATCATCGTATATGATCTCATGAGAGCGGATCCACCAAGTTCGGCAACCAAATCGGATTTAGGAGACACGGGGTAAATAATCTGCCGATTGGTAGGGATGAGATTCCCATACCTCCAACCACGTGTAGGTACCAGGCTCAGTAAAGAGAGGCAGACAACCAATGATGTATCTGGGGTGGCGAAGGCCTAGTAGCGCACTAGTGTCGTTTATATATGCCCAATCTCTCTGTTGTATCCTTGTAGTTTCTACGGTAGAAGAGCATGGGGTTTTGACATATGTAATCCTTTAGAATATCTTTTAATCTTGCGGGCTGGCGATGCGAGCATTACTCGTGCTTGCAGGAGTCGATATGGTGTTGACATTGGAATTCACCATTTTGAGCCTGCCAGGTGCGTCTCGCGTGGCTAAATGTTCATTCAGCCTACGATCATTGGACCAGGACCATCCTCGCATCCGTCTCGGTTTCAGAAAGTTTTCATGACATTTGCTGACAACTCTCTCATTTGAAATCGGCCGAAAGATAAAAAATATAATTCTCAATGTATATACATTGAGAATTTTATTTTTTCCGTATACAGCAAAACGATATCTTACAATATATGTCCTTCTTTGACAAGGCGAAATATCTATTGCCTTGCATTACACCCAGTCTTCTTGCACGATAGCCCTACCAGAATACGATTTCTAAAACATAGTCAGAGCTGACCAATGTCTCCAGATGCAGATTTAACAGGGTAGCCATGTATATGGCTCGGAGGGCGGGATCCTGATCCAGAGCCGCACTAATATAACCCGAATTGCTTTGTGTGGTCTTTGGATCATGAGATCGCACTAATACAAAATCAAGTTTTCGAAGCACCTTAACGCGCTGTCCGTTGTAAGGCAAAGGCGTGGTATGCCTGTTGCTTCTAGATAGAAATAATACAAGTCATAGCATCCCAAAGCCAAGTCAGATCTATACGGTCGGGTTCTTTCACCTGTGTTTATCTGATATTTAAGCCCTGGTATCGCTCAGAAGGTTAATCTGAGGATGATATGATTCAATTCTACACACTCAAGATCTAGATCCCATTCTACGCTTTAGAGTCAGGCCTACACCAAGTTTCGTTGATTCATCCAGCCTCTGGACGCTGTCTATAATACTCGGGTCACCTCACAATGCTGTTCAAGATATCAGTAATTTACCTCCTCTCCGCTGTTGCACTAGCAACCCCTCTATTGCTAGAGCGGCAGGCGTCATCATGTCCTGGTCCCACTCAGATAACAACGAATTCATATCTTGCGACGGAAACGACGACTACGACATTAGCTACGACGACGGTTACTAATGGTATCTCTTACCTCGGACGTATCTATTCTACTAAACATCTTACCGAAGTCCGCGTCGTCACAAATCAGTACACTGTTTATTCCCCATCCATTATCACAATTCCAAGTATGGCTCATCGAAATAATAGTTCGGTCATCCTGAGCATTGATACTAACTCGAAAATAGGTACAACTATTACGGCAACAATCCCTGGTCCTACGCTCACCATCACTTGGTTCACATACAGCTCGACCACAGTTTTGCCTGGCACCCCCCCAGCATCCCTTTGCTGGACAACGACCTGTACTAATACCATCTCGCAGACGTATACCTCTACTTGGACTAATGAACTCTATTACGCAACCACTTGGAAAACTACCGTCGGTCACGTAACAACGACAACTACGGTTATCGTCAAAACGATAATTAGAACGGTCACAGTGCCTGGCCCGGCGACAGCTTTGACGACGTATACTTCCACATGGACATCCTCACCACTGGCAATTACATCCACCACCTTATGGATTACCCACTATGAGACGCCAGCTCCCACATATTGTGCTTAGTTATGATCAAAACTGTCCAGATAGCGAATCATTTACAGATTTGACATGGGAGCTCTCCGTACATATCGCTACCTTACCAAGAGCCATCTTATGGCTTCCTGCCACGATTGAGCATAATATTTATTATTCTCCTATTGCCATGTTTTCTTTGGTATTTGAGATAGAAGCTAATTGATAAGACTTATCGCTTTATGTATGAGATATCTGCTTGAGTAGAAATAACGAATCTGAAAGCCAGATCTTTGCATTGCCAATTTTGTACCGGACTCATATATATATAGCTACGGCGATTGTCTGATTTATTCTATGTATTCTTGGGTATTGTATCCTTTAGTCTACTCGGATGTTCCTATATACAGCTTTCCATATAGCGACCGTGAATACATACATCGTATGTCACTGTACTATAGTATCTTCATAGGCAGGGTAGTAGAATCTTCAATTTAGCCAAGATTCCGACCATTAATAATGCATTATTTCCAACGATTTGAATATGCCGTGGTGGGGGGTGATATATCATTTTCGGGTTTTCGGCAATTGGGTATGCAGAAAGGCATTGCACTGCAAGCATGCATCCCCCCCCTTTCAACGAGTTTCGGCGCCCTTCTTTAGCGTCGCAAATAAAGGTCGCCAGGCATGTATCTACATAGCTGAGTTAGAGTCTAGCAAGAAGAGTTAGTTAATATCGGTATCGGTCTGGCTCGCTAGACAGTTTGGTTCCGAGACTGTGGTGTCGGCGCCCTTCTTGCTGCTTGCGTTGCAAGCCGGACTAGTGGCATTTAACAAGCAATCCCTAACGGACCGCGTGCAGGACCCACTCTCAGCACAGCAATGACTGGTGAAAGCACTTCGTACACACCTAAGAGGGTCGGCTAGTGAAGATCATCAGCCCGCAATTTTATATCGCGAAGAGACCCGGGTTAGCGGCAACGGTCTTCAAGCATTTGCCCAAGCGAATAATGACAATAGAAGCGGCCATGCAACCTGATCTAACATCTAGTCTGGTGAAGCTCTAGTGCGTTGCTACCTGCTTCAAGTAGGGGTTAAACTATCAACCAGGATTTGTGGATTCCGCGCTTACACCATCCTCCCTCGGCTAAGGGAACGAGTGGCCGATAAAACTTCCTGGAAACCCCTACTTCATCAATACACCAAACAATACTTGAGGAACTTAATATCCGATCTCAGAATGGGCAAGCCCAAGTAAGGCAACTGCCCCAAACCCTGGTTAGGCTAAATACCAGCTAGTGAGCCACCCTAGGATAGCTTGATGACGGATGTAAACTGTCAAACCTTACAAGCCGAGGGAAATCGAAAGCGAATAGAAGCTACTGTAACCTCCTCACCAAGGACGTTGGCGTCTCATTTAATTCTACTCATACGGAATATAGCTTCATAAATTATAATTTTAGCGCGCCTCTGGTTGACGTGATATCTGGAATGCCTCGTTATATAAAGCGATCAGGTATTTCTAATGCTCCTCCGCCTTACGATTGCACATGTAGGCTGGCGGAGCTGCTTTTCAACACTCGTTATATCCACATTCCTTTGTTTCTCTTTGGTGTGCAAAATGATACCTGAGACGCTCGTTTTATTAAAGGGCTTTGTTTGCCTACTCGTATTGAACGCCGCCATTCAACCAGCGTACGCTCTACCCGCGGCTGACTTCGACTACGAAGCCCCTCAGTTTGTCACTGCGGACAAACTGAATAAAAGGGATTTTGCTGTTCAATCAGGGCAACCAAAGACTTGCAATACCTGGTTTCTTGTCCGAAAAACTGATACTTGCAACTCTATTATTAATGTCGCACGATACTTTTCGATTCAATTGACCCTAGTCGACTTTCTGCAGTATGAAGCCCCTGTCTTGAACATATTCATCCACAATCGTTCTCGAGTTCTCACTAGCTACGAGTCGACAGTTAGCCCTCTATTGGCTATACTGATCAGTGGCAGCGGGCTCGCATAACAGTTTCCCTACATTAAGTAACTCTTAAAGTCACTGAGGTCTAATGAGAATCTTAGGTATAACGAAGCCTTGAATAAGCAGTGCGCTAGCTTAAAACCGTCTTACTATGTTTGTGTACGCACAGCTACGGCCAAGAGCTCTAGTTCCTCTACGTCTTCTGCAAGCCAGAAAACGACGAGCATTGAGACGTCCTCAGAAGCGGAGACAACCTCAGAGAAATCACCATCGGTGAAAACAGCTTCTTCTTCCGCCAGTTCAACATCTGAAACAACTTCCATTGCATCAACCTCAAGCTCTACGACTGATAAAGCGACATCAAATTCTTCCAAGACGACGAGTTCAGCGTCATCAGTGCAAACCACCCCTCTAGGTAATCCAAACTCTATCTATACTCCCCAAGATAACCGAGTCGCTAATTTTGAACTAACGATTGAAGTTTCATCTACTACCTCGACCTCATCCACCTCGACCTCCAAGAGCAGTACCTGGGTCAACCCACTACCGTCTGATTATGCCGTTATCGGTGCTAAGAACGGCTGCGCCGAAAGGCAAAACATTGATGTCATGCAAGTCAAACAACCTGATACATTCAACCTACTCATTCTCGCTCTCACCGATATGATGAATGCGAATTCCAGTGACCCATGGAGTTGGTACCAAATCGCAGGTGAGCTATCCCGGTCAAACAATATCATATCATGGGCGTTCCAAACACC